>JALIGW010000009.1:22681265-22701265 GCA_023053685.1 Diadophis punctatus similis | reverse complement strand
TTTTCGCTCTCCCCAGGGTTCAGGAAAGCCTCCTGAAGCCTGGGGACGGCAAAAAATGGCCCAACGGGCCAATTGGAAGTTCGGAAACGAAAGGAAGTAGAGCTGCCCTACTACTTACCTTCAGATAGTTGCAACCAGGCCTTACAAACCTCGGCCCATTTCTTCTGCAGCCGGGAAGGCTTTCCTGAAAGCCTATGTAGCCGATAAGAGAGCTCCGGATCGATCCAGAGCTCTATTATCGGCTGCAGAGGCCTTCAGGAAAGCCTTCCCGGCTGCAGAAGAAATGGGCCGAGATTTGAGAGGCCTGGCTACAACTGTCCAAAGCAGAAGAAGTTCCTGAAGACCTCTGACAGCAAAAAGGAAGCTGTGGGTGAGCACACAAGTGAACTTCTGGCTGGCCGTTGGGCTGTTTTCGCTGTGGGGAGAGTGAAAACGGCCGAAAAGAAGGCTGAAAATCAGCTGGCCAGTGCGTGCATGCGCGCTGGAGCTGACATAGGGCAACGCCTCGCGTGCCCTCAGATATGGCTCCGTGTGCCACCTGTGGCATGCGTGCCATAGGTTCGCCCTCACTGGCTTAAAGGACACTAATACACCATCGCTTCTCACAGAATTTTTTTTAACCAAGCAAAGTGAAAGAATAAATGCTAAAGATCACTTCAGTATTTCTAGTTTGTCAGTACTGCCATCTGTTGGCAATTTATAACATTATAGTCATGTTTCATTCTGCCCTTGTAGAATTTCTTAATTCATAACAAGCTAGCGCTTTTATTCATTTGACCCTGAAGCTTTACATCATCTGTAATGATGAGAAGACCTCAGCAAACATCACTAATATTGTTTGTTTGGATGACTGAAAAACTTTCCTGCTGATTTCTATTCTTCAAACTATTTTTTAAAAAACTGGTCAGATTATCTTTTGAAGATCAATTGGGAACCGTACAAAATTCATATGGCATTTATTATGGAATTATTTATTTTAGAGAGAAGTAATTATTAAGGTACAGGTAGTCTTTGAATGATTATTATAACTGAGACCAGACTTACAGTTGTAAGTTGTGCTGGTTATCAATGGATTACCATGCCCGATTTTACTTTTTTTTTTTTTTTTGTACAAAGGGTGGGGGATTTTTTGCTAGAAACTCCAAAGTAAATCCCAGTTTCTGGCTCAAAATGTCATAAATCACAGTCATGTGATCTTGGGATGCTGCAAATCATGGTAAAGGCAGCTTGGTTGCCAAGTGCCCAAAATGCCAACCTGTGACCAGGGTGAAGGGTGTCTGGCCATTGAAACTTCGAATGAGAAGTTCCTGATGTTCTGCTTCTAGATAATAAAATACATTCATGGGTTGAAAACAAACAAACAAACAAAAAAAGATCTTAGAGCAAGTGGGAGAAATTATTTATACTACAATGAAGCTATGTTCCCTAACAACATTCAGTCCAAATATATTCTTCCCTTGTCAGGGTTAAACATGGTTGGTGCAGGAGCCAGGAAACAATAACACAATTCTGTATACTTGCAGCAAAACTCAATTTATGAATAGCATGAAATGGTATTTGTAAAATCAGTATGGCACATATCATAGCCAATACTCAAGGCAGTTTTGCTACTATTTTTAAATGTTTCCATTTAAGAAAAAAAATAGTCGAATCAGATATAAACAGAAAAATATATGCAAAGTTTTATAAAGAAAATGCCTAAAAGATTAGGAGACAAACTTGATAATGAGATCTTTACTTAATAACTGTATATATGACACATAAACTGCAAAGGCAGCCAAATTTGTCTTGGTGGTTAAGAAAACCACACCCACAGTGACTTCTCTTTGTGTGTTCTGTTTGCCTCGCCCTTTGTGTTATAAAAGGAAAATGCCCAGCAACTCATCCAATAATCCATTATAGGGAAGAACTGCCAAACATTCTTTCCTTTTCTAATCTCCCCAGCTGGCAGTATTTTTTCTTTTAGCCTGAATGTAGCAAATTTGCTGTTCAGAATTTCTGATGCTGCTGGATTTCACAACATTCCGTCATGGTTTAGGAAAAATCTAGTCATGGGTTTTCTTGGCGTGTTGCAAATGGAGGTGAAGTCCATTGAGAGAAAGCAAAATTAGTCACATTTATTCCTGGAATGGCTAGAATTTGCCTTCCTTAAAATCTTAACAACAACAAAAATGACAAAATCAATTCTTAAAAGATGGGAAAGATACAGAATGGGGCGGGGGAGTTGATCTATAATTTAGAACAGCCTTTTTCAAACTTAGCAACTTTAAGATCTGTGGTCTTCAATTTCCAGAATTTCCCAGCCAGCAATTTGGGGAAATGAAATCCAAACTTCTTAAAATTGCTAAGTTTTAAAAATATTTTAGACTCACAGGGGTGGGGAACTATGGCCCTTTTATGTCTTGTGGACTTAAACTCCCAGAGCTCCTGAGCCAGCCAGGAATTCTGGGAGTTGAAGTCCACAAGTCATATCACTTCTGGTTTAGAGGAAAGGGGGAGTATGGATTTGCAAATACAAAATAGAGAAGTCATACTGATATGAAAAAAGCTGCAAGTAAAAAAATCCATGTCAATTGACTCTAACAATCTTTTGCTGTTGTTATTTTCAGGTAAAAGTGAGGTGTAGATTTTCCATCTTCTAGCACAGCGGTTCCCAACCTGGGGGTCGGGACCCCTTTGGGGGTTGAATGACTATTTCCCAGGGGTCGCCCCGGCATCCTCAGCTCCCCCTCCACTGCCACAAGCCTGGCCATATCGCGCCCCACAACTCGCGCCCCCACCCCGCTCCACCCCGCTGCCACCATTTGGGTTACTTTACCGTCTGCGCATGCACAGCACACTTTGCGCATGCACAGAGGGTAAAAGAACCCAAATGGCGGCGGCGGGGTGGGTCACGGTGGGGGCACAGGGGCGGGGCGTGGGTCGCGGCATTAGGAAGGTTGGGAACCACTGTTCTAGCAGAAAATGTGTATGAAGCAGGAAATTTCAGCTTAAAACACTGATTAAGAGTCATTCATCTGAAGTCAATGCTGCTGGCAATTTCAGCTATGATATCAATATCACTATTCACAACATAATCTCCCCATCATAATCAGTCTGAAAAACTCTGGTTAATTGCACCAGCTTTTTTGCCAGATCGGCTCTTTTTCTATTTATATTTTAAAGATTGACCAAGCATAATCTTCCTGACAAGATTCTGCAGGGCACACAAGAAAATATACAAGGCAGATGGGTTCTTGCCAAATACAGAAGAGGATAATGCAAATCCAAGATTAAACCTGCAAAAAACAGGAAAGAAACTTGAGAGATCTGGAAGAGCTGACATTGAGAACTCCTCCTCCTCCTCCTCCTCCTCCTCCTCCTCCTCCTCCATTCTACTACTGAAAAGTTGTGAAAGAGTTATTCCTGTGCATACTGTATGTAGCACTTGTACAAAGTTACAATAAACCTTTTGGCTGTGGATATTACAATAACAATTAATGTAATTTAATGTAATTTAAGAAATTAAGAAGGTAGATGTAAAATAAAAGGCAATTCTTAAAATGTTAGCAAGAGTGAGTATCGGATTCTGCAGACTAAGTGATTTGTCTTACTATTTGATTCTTTATTCCCACTAGCAGTGGCATCCCAAGAGTAATGCCTTGCTTGATGCATAAGCCATAGCTATCTTCTTCTTTTTCCATGTTTTATTTACTTTATTTATATAAAATATAAAAAATTCAATTTCCAACAGTGTGTTGTCTGGGTACAATTGTTTTTAGGCAATTATAATCAAAATGTTTACAATAGTATTCATCACAATAATATTAATACTATAATAATAATATTTAACTTATCTACTTTAACAAATCTCCATTTTAGCATTTGTCCTTTTTATATTCCCACATTTCTAACTTCTGTTTCTATTGTGTAACCATTGGTAAAATAGGTCCTATATAAAAAATATTCAGTTTCTTCTTTGTCCTTAATAGTAAGCGTTAGTCTATCCCAGTGATGGCGAACCTATGGCACGGGTGCCACAGGTGGCACGCGGAGCCCTATCTGCCGGCACGCGAGCCGTTGCCCAAGCTCAGCTCCAGCGCGCATGTGCATGCACGCCAGCTGATTTTTGGCTCGCGCGGAGGCTCTGGGAGGACAATTTTGGCCTCCGGAGGGCCTCCGGGGTGGCAGGGGGGAGCGTTTTTGCCCTCCCCAAGCTCCAAGAAAGCCTCTGGAGCCTGGGGAGGGCAAAAAACGGGCCCACTGGAAGTCGGGAAATGGGGGAGTGGGGGGGTCATGCACGCATGCACAGGAGGGTGGGGCAAGTGGGGGGCTTTGAATTATGGGTGTGGGCATGCACGAGCGTGCAATAGCGCATGCGCGCACTATTTTGGCACCCGAGGGAAAAAAGGTTCGCCATCACTGGTCTATCCATTTCTACACATTCTAATATTTTCTTAATTACACTTTCATCTGTCGGAATCTCATCGTTCTTCCATTGTTGTGCAAATACAATTCTGGCTGCAGTTAGTATATGTAAAATCAATTATATAGTCCTTTTATCATATTTTTCCGGCAGAATGTCCAATTAAAATATTTCTGGTTTCAAATCTATATGCTGCTTTATCATTTTTCCCAACCAAGTATGTATTTTCGTCCAATATTTTTTAGCTTTTAGACATGTCCACCATATATGGCAACATGAGCCAAGTGTTTGATTGCACTTCCAACATTTTTGCCAGTCTTGTTGGTGCAAAATGCCATCTATAAAACATTTTATACAAATTTTCTTTATATGCATCTGACATAGTCAATTTAACATTTTTATCCCACAGTTTTGCCATTTATCCAGTTTTATTGCATATCCAAATTTTTTAGCCCAAATTATCATTGTCTCCTTTATCTGTTCACTTTCAAATTTAATACTTAATAAGTAACAATATATTTTCTTTATCACTTTTTCATATGTTCCAAAGCCATGGCTATCTTCTATGGACTTCATTTAAAAATCTTGATTCAAAGAAAAATTATTGGCCTATTCCAAGATATTTTATTTCACTGTTCTTTCTCCTTTCCTGTTTCTCAGGCTTGAGTTTGGGAAATTTGTCTTCTCACTAACATGACATTTTTTTCAGGTATCATATCCCCAGTTCATCATAATTACTCCACTGTGTTATACTCCCTCCCCTTGAAATGGAGGACAAGAAGAAGCCAAGATAATATGGAAGGAATGCACACAGAGCAGCTGCAGTTCATTGATCACAGACTGTGGGGGAAACCAGATGGAGAGAGGAATTTAGAAAGGGAATGCTGCAAAGAAATTAGAAAGAAATAAAAAATCATAGTTCCGTGCTGGTGTTTTGGGTCACTGTTACGTATTGACGTACAGAGTAAATTTGCATAGCCGCCACTGATTAGCTAATATAGCGGCAGCAGATTTGAATGGCTGTCACTGGCCGGCTGGGTTTCAGGGAAGCCCTTAAAAGCGCCTTCCCTGCCGCTCGCCGGCAGTTCTTTCCTAGTGATCGCTGAAGTTCAATAAAAGTGCTGAACTGTTCTACATCTCGATTCTTCATTCCCATGCAAATCTAACACTGGTGACGAAGGTGGTGAAAGAGGACAACAGGACAGAGGCACCTCATGGCATCCGCAGCCATCTTTGAAGCACGACCCGATCTGCTCTGGCCAAACCAAAGGATGGCACACCAACAGTCTCCAGCTCCAGCCTTCTTCGATCCGAAGACAGAAGAATGGCAAACCTACATGTCCCGGTTTTGCATGTTCCTGGAAGCGAACAATTTCCAAGAGCTACCGGACAATCGGAAGAGGGCTCTCTTCCTGAACGGCACTGAGAGAACACAACGCGCCCTCTGATCCTCCGATGGTATGCAGAAACGAGTTCTACCATTGGAGACAACAAGAAGGGGAATTGATCAATGATTTTGTCGCCAAACTCCGGGAACTTGCATCCAAGTGTGAGTTTGTTAACTCGGAGGAAATGATGAAGGACAGAATCATCCTGGGCATGAGGGACTTGACCCTCCAAAAGAAACTCCTTATTCGCATAGGAGTCACTTTCAAAGACATGGTCAATGAAGCGAGAGCTGTCGAATTGTCAGACAACTCTGCAGCCAACATCCAAAGAACCACCAGAATCCATCAAACCCAGCGGCAAGTTGACTGGAGGTCTGAGGTTCCGGAGGATGAGGAAGACTACAAGTACGAAGACAACCACATGTACTGAATCCAACAGGAAAAAAGGGTGAGCTCCAGGGAATTTGAACACAGGTAGCTCCGTTGTTCTGGCTGCCTAGGAAATCATACCAGGGCGGCGTGTAAATTTTGGGAAGCCATTTGCCGCCATTGCCAAAAGAGAGGCCATATAGCTGAGGCTTGCAGAGCCATGCAACCAGCAACTTACCAGGCCATCCCAATGCCTCCCAGACCAACCATGGGTCCCAGCAGACAAGGGCAGAACCGACCCGGGGGACAGAGGGGCAGGCGAAGGGAAGACTGCACGTATCAGGACTTCAAGGGTCTCTACCATACTGTGGGCCATTCAGACGCAGGACAAGGAGAAAAATTCTTCATAACTGTGGCTGTAGATGGGCTTCCATGTGATATGGAAATAGACACTGTCTCTGCATTCACCATTATGGCCTGGGGGACCCTGAAGCAGCTCATGCCTACATTTACGAGGCAGCAACTCAAGCCACAAAATATATGGCTTAATGATTTCTACAGGAACCCTATTCAAGTATTGGGACAAGCATAGGTTCCAATGAAATTCAAAGAATTCCAAGGGGAGCTGCCGCTTACAGTCGTCGATGGCCACCGACCAACCTTGCTAGGCATGGAATGGCTCAAGCCTCTCAGAATCGGCCTCACTGGACTGAACCATATCCAAGGGGACAGACTGAACAAGCTTCTAACTGACTTACAGACCGTCTTCGATGGGAGAATAGGTAAATATATGGGAAAACCCATATAATTTAACATTGACCCCAGTGTCACACCCATTAGAGTCAAACCCCGCAGAGATCCATTTGCGCTCCAACCTAAAATGGACAAGCAGCTTGACAAATTAATAGCTCAAGGGGTTTTGGAACCGGTCAACCATGCCCCATGGGAAACGCCTATAGCAGTGATGGCGAACCTTTTTTCCCTTGGGTGCCGAAAGTGCATGCACGTGTGCTATCGCGCATGCACGAGTGCCCACACCCATAATTCAATGCCTGGGGAGGGCGAAAACGGCCTCTCCCGCTCCCCCGGAGGCCCTCTGGAGGCCAGAAATGGCCCGTTTCCCAACTTCTGGTGGGCCCAATAGGCCCATTTTTCATCCTCCCCAGGCTCCAGAGGCTTCCCTGGAGCCTGGGGAGGGCAAAAACACCCTCCCCAGTCCCCCCGGAGGCCCTCCGGAAGCTCACCACGCCCTCCCAGAGCCTCCGTGCAAGCCAAAAATCAACTGGCCAGTGTGCACATGCATGCTGGAGCTGAGCTAGGCAATGGCTCGTGTGCCGGCAGATATGGCTCCGCGTGCCACCTGTGGCACCCGTGCCATAGGTTCACCATCACTGGCCTATAGTCACCCCTATGAAACTGGATGGCTCGATTAGGGTGTGTGCCGACTATAAAGGGACAATAAATAAAGCTTTACAACCCAACACCTATTCTGTGCCAGTAGTGCAGCACTTACTACACTCACTGGGCAATGGAAAAATATTCGCTAAACTAAACCTGGCACAGGCTTACCAACAACTGCCTGTAGACACAGCCACAGCAGAAGCCCAGACCATAGACCATACAGGGGGGCTTTCAAATGCAACCGGCTGCAATTTGGGGTCTGCATAGCCCTGGGACTGTCCCAGAGTATGATGGAATGGTTGCTACACAGCATCCTGGAGGTGGTTTCCTACTTCGATGATGTGCTCATCTCAGGAGACTCAGAAGACCAATTGCTAGACTGGCTAAGGGAAGTGTTACAAAGATTCAAAGACAGGGGCTCAAAGTAAAAAAGGAGAAATGTAAGATTGGAATCACCAGTGTAGAATTCTTAGGATTCCTGATTGACGGGGCCAACATTCATCCCACAGATGAAAAAATTAAAGCTATAAAAGAGGCACCAACCCCCAAGAATAAAATGGAACTGCAGGTATTCCTGGGGCTACTAAATTTCTATGCCATTTTCTTACAACAGAAAGCAACAGTCGCAGAGCCACTCCATAGACTCCTGGGAAAGTTGGCCATGTGGACTTGGGGACAAAGGGAAGCCAACGCATTTGCAGCCATAAAGGGACTATTATCTTCAAACAGTGTACTCATGCAGTACAGCGAGACCCTCCCCCTACTGCTAACTTGCAACACTTCCCATTTTGGAGTGGGGGCGGTCCTTAGTCACAGACTTCCCAATGGCTCAGAAGCCCCTATCACATTCTACTCCAAGACCCTGTCCCCAGCAGAGAGAAACTACAGTCAACTAGATAAGGAAGCACTTGTAGCAGTGGCCAGAATAAAGCGCTTCAGCGAGTACCTTTATGGCCGAAAATTTGAACTAATCACTGATCACAAACCATTATGGATTTGAAATGGATGCAGTCCATTTTGGGACCGCATCTTACCTCATACATCCCTACGACCAGTTACTGTAGGTCCCACAAAGTCGGTCTCCTCCAGGTCCCTTCAACCAAACAATGTCAGTTGGCGGGACCAAGGGGAGAGCCTTCTCTGTGGGGGCTCCGGCTCTCTGGAACCAACTACCCCCAGAGATCCGAATTATTCCCACCTTGCTGGCCTTCCGGAAAGCCATTAAGACATGGCTCTTCCTGCAGGCGGGGTGATTGAGACCGTTGAATATCTTGGTCTCCCCCATGTATATATTGCTTGTGTTGTTTTTATTCTTTTAAATTGCTATTTTTATTTTTATTATTGTATCTTTATTGTATTATAGCTGTTTTTGCACATGTTGTATGCCGCCCTGAGTCCCCAGGGAGTAGGGCGGCATATAAGAATTGCTAAATAAATAAATAAATAAATAAATAAATAAATAAATAAATAAATAAATAAATAAATAAATAAATAAATAAATAAATAAATAAATATTATTGGGACTACTGGCAGGCAATCAGCAAATGCCTCAGTACGTCACCCCGCCTAACCCGCTGGTCCATTTTCTTCTCGGGGTACACCTACAAGCTCACACACAGATCAGGGAAGAGTATTGGACATGCAGATGCACTAAGTCATTGCCCAGCACTGGAACTTGTGGAGGACCCTGCACCTGTGGCTGAAATCTTATTCATTAACATAGAGCGAACCAGTTCCATCACATCGAGAGAAATAGCGGAACACACACTCAAAGACAAGGTGCTCTATAAAGTTTTGAACTAGGTGTTGAGGGGATGGCCACAGGAGGAGGCAGGGGAAGAATTTAAAATGTTCAAAACTAAACAAACTGAATTCTAGATGCTTAAGGGCTGTTTGTTGTGGGGGGGGGAGAGCGTTGTTATTCCCCTAAGACTGAGGAAAAGAGTATTAAGGACTCTCCACATAGGTCACCCAGGGATAGTCCGCATGAAGGCTTTAGCAAGAAGCTACCTGTGGTGGCTGAAAGACCAGGACATTATGGAATGGGTGGCAACTTGCCTCCCATGCCAGGAAACCAGACTGGCCCCACCAAGAACTGCACCGTTAGAATGGGAAACCCCAAAGAGCCCGTGGTCCAGAGTTCATATAGATTTTGCAGGACCTATGGAAGGACAAACTTTCCTCATTGTGGTGGATGCATATTCAAAATGGCTGGAGGTCAGCCGCATGACATCCTCCACGACAGAAGCCACCATCCAAGCACTAAGAAGGTTATTCATGACGCACGGATTGCCGGACATCCTCGTATTAGACAACAGCCCACAACTGACAGCCAAGCACATGGAGTCATTTCTGGCTGACCTTGGAATACGACATGTCCTCATCTCACCCTTCAGTCTGGCTAGCAATAGCCAAGCAGAACAAATAGTGAGGATGACCAAAGAGACATTAGCTAGAATGGGCCCAGGGGACTGGCAAGAATGGATCGACCAGTTCCTGTTGGCACAACATATCACTCCGAGTGCCGCCACCACCAACAGAAGCCCTGCTGAAGTGCTGATGGGGCAAAAGTTGAGATCACAACTGGACAGGCTAAACCCCACCTATAATCCAGAGCAACCTTAGAGTCACAAAAACTAACGAGGACACTAGCGGTGGGCGATTTGGTCTTTGCACATAATTTTGAAAGGCGCCATCATTGAGGTCACTGGGCCAAAATCCTATCGAGTCAAACTGGACGATGGTCGAGAATGACGAAGACATGTCGACCAACTCAGGAGCCATGTCGGGGAGTCATGGCTGCTCCATCCAGAACCATCAACAACAACAGACAACTCGGAGAGTTCCAGGTCTCTGCCCTGCAGAGACGCCAATACAAATCAACCAGACAACCACAAGAGGAACTTGGCCGTAGCTGAGAGACAACCAGGATCCCTGAACTCAAGCCCGGAGAGGGAGCGCGAACACTTACCTGCAGCCGCTGGAGCACCGTGGAGTCAGCCCAGAGCTGGAGTTGATGACACACAAGATTGAGCTGCCATGCCTGGAGGCCAGTTCCAGATATTTCCACAAGGCAGAGGAGCAGCAGCAGCAGGCATGTTCGCTTCAGTCGAAGACTCCCTACAAAACTGAGTCGTGCAGGCCCAGTAGGACCATCCAGCGTCCTGTGTACTTACGGGACTACATTACTTACGTACGTTCCGGATTGGATGTTCCAGGAACTGAGAGGGGAGGGGTGTTACGTACTGACATACGTAGTAAATTTGCATAGCCACCACTGATTGGCCAATATAGCGGTGGCAGATTTGAATGGCTGTCACTGGCCGGCTGGGTTTCAGGGAAGCCCTTAAAAGCAGCTTCCCTTTCTATTTCTTTTTCTAGTTCTTTCCTAGTGATTGCTGAAGTTCAATAAAAGTGCTGAACTGTTCTATGTCTCGATTCTTCATTCCCACGCAAATCTAACAGTGACATTCACAGAACAGCAAAGGAGAAAAGTATGACTACTGTAATTTAAGAGTGGTTATCTTTTAGGCAGTTTAAAGTGAAACAGCTGGAATATTATATCAATCAAGTCATATAGTTTTACAGCTCGTTTGTTGAAAAAGAAACACTTGCTTCTCAAGAGCCAAAGGATGTGAGTTCTAAATTTGATTGACCCCTCCCACTTAAAATTTTAAATGTCTCGGGCTCATAATACCTAAGCAGAACACTTGTTATCTTAACCAATAGCAGGTTCTGGTTTTTAATTTCCTTAAGCACCTGGGGAGAAGGAAGATAAAGCGAAAGGAGAACCCTTAATCCTTCAGTAGATCATTAGGAATCTCACAATACCCAAGCAATTCCTGGAGGTGAGTTACTGCACTGCTGGAAGGAAGAGATTAATTCTTCTCTTTAAATTACTATATGTCTCTCTTTTCTCCTCTAGTGGTTTTGGAGTAGCTTTAGTTTGAATCAGACCACATAAGGCTTCACTCTGGTATTGGTATTAAAGCAGACTAGATGAAATCAGAACAAAGGGTCCTTGAGTGAGTGCCATGAGCCTTTTCTTTACCAATATTGACTATTTTTAAACAACTTGAATTTCAATATTTTTAATCTTGCTACAATAAGTACTGATAATGATTTTTCAACTCAAGAGTGAAATTTCATAATTACAATATTTTTTTTAATTAAAAAAACTTCTTTACACACAAGCTCCAACATATTGCAGTAGAAATCTAAGTGCTGGTGTATTGCCTTGTTATGTCCTTTAATCTCACATAATCCGATAGAAGAGAATTTGGCACTTTCTAGATAATACTGTTTCTGGGATTCTTATCCTGGGCTGTACTGGCTGCTATTAAGCCCAGAAAAATGCATGTTCTAACAGGCCTGGAAAAAGCACTGCTTGCTTAAAAAGGAAATGTGCTTCTTATTTGAACTATTTTAAGGACAAATTCATCCAAACTCTACCCAGTGGCTTCATGTAATGTTTTTCTCTTCTGTTAAAACAGCCACTTAGGAAGGTACCTTGCTAAGGAGATTGTGGGAGGAAAGCCATGATGGTCTGCAATGGCAAAAAATTGGGGAAAATGTTTTCCAACCAACAAACTTTATTAAAAGACATAAGCTCTCATAATCTACAGATCATTTAATCAGCTGCCTAAAGTGGATTAAAGCAGCGCTTTTCAAACTGAGCAACTTTAAGATGTTAAAGTTACCAATGTTGCCATCTTAAAGTTGCTAAGTTTGCAAAATGCAGGGCTAAATTGATTGAAGATTTAAACTGGAATAAAGTGGGAGGAAACGTAGACAGTGTCAGGTTATGTAGGTGCAAGTTACATGTGAGACATGTTAACATAGTTTCCAAGGGTTATTGTATTTGTTGAAGCCATGGCTGAGACTTTCTGATGCCAGTTCTGCCATTTTTCATTCTGTGCTTCTAAACAGTCATTTTGAAGTCTGCTTTATTAATAAGCTATTAGTGAGTCACTATCCAAGTTTATTACTTTTGTTGCAGCCATTAACTGAATATGGCTTCCCTCATTGACTTTGGGAAAGCAAACTCTGATCACATAACCCTGAGATATACTGCAAGTATCCCAAGTGCCCAAATTTTGATCATGTGACCACGGGGATGCTGTGATGGTCATAATTGCATGGACTCATGTCACTTTTTTCAACACTCTTGTAATTTTGAAGTCACTGAATGAATGATTGTAAGTTAAGGACTACCTGTATCATTGAGGGAGAAGTTGCTGAACTTACACATGCGATTACAGAAGGTTTCAGCAAACACAATGGGCTTTTAATACATTATAATTCCTAATTGACAAAGTAATTGTCATCTGTCTCACATATAACTGTTGTGACCTATGACTTATAACATCTGCATAGCCAATCTACTCCTTCCTATCACTGCCCACCACCTCATTTGAAATGTTACATTATATATATATATATATATATATCTGATGAAGTGAAATGTATCTATGAAATCAGGTCTTTTAATAAAAGTTGTTAGCTAGAAAAGATGCTACTATATTCCCTTTAAAGTTCTGTGAAAGAAAGCAACACCAGTAAAAATAAAGGAATGGGCATTAGTCTTGAAAAGACACTGAAAGAATAAAGAAGAGTAATTGCTAGGCACATTTATAAAAGGAAGGGGAAAATATTGATATACCGGTATGTGCTTGTGAGGAGATGAGATCTATGGTAAACTGTAATATATTTGTAAAACAATAGGAGGGGAATGGCTGCCCTGCTATTCATTATTCTTACCACCAGATGGCAGCAAAGACTACAGAGGAAAATTAAGTAAAAAGGACTAGGGAAGGGAAAATGGAAGGGAAGGAAGCTTGTTGAGACAAACTAGGCTCCTGGTGATGTCATCCATACTGTTTTCTTGGCAGAGTTATAGGAATGATTTGGTTGTTCTATAATATTTTTTGATTTCCTTGCTTAGCTTCCAGACTTGGTATTTTCTTGCAGGCTCCCACTGAAGTAGTAACAAGGGAAGATTATCAGCAACCTCTAGCAGCCAACAAACTGTTCAACATTTTTCTCCAGGTTAAATGTTCTAATTGGTGGGGGAGGCAGGGGGAGGCAAGCAAACATCATATACAGATTTCTATACTATTATGTGCGTGTGTGCATGTGTGCGTATGCACGAGAATTTGGATCTAGCAGTAATTCTACTCCATTCAGCCAACCTCTACACGAAGATTAAGAAATCCTTGCCCCTCTGCAGTTCTTGGATGCCAACACAATTTATCTGCTGAATGCCCAAACTTTCCTGCATCCTGATAAGGCATTTGGAGGTCTATGCTTCAGTGTGTTTGTTTTGGGGGTTGGCCTCAATCTATAGCCATTTCTGTTCCTCACAGGGAGAGATGTTCACAGGTATATTAAGAAAAGATCAGAGTAGCGTATGTGATCATGAAATGTGCCCATTTGTTACAAACAATGTAAGAAAAGAACAGGCCTACATTATGTAGATATAGCTACCATCTCACCTATTTTGACCCCTCCCTGTGGGCCAGTGGTGGGATTCAAATTTTTTACTACCGGTTCTGTGGGCGTGGCTTGGGCTTGGTGGGCGTGGCAAGGGAAGGATACTGCAAAATCTCCATTCCCTCCCCACTCCAGGGGAAGGTTACTGCAAAATCCCCATTTCCTACTGATCAGCTGGGACTCAGGAGGCAGAGAATAGATGGGGGTGGGGCCAGTCAGGGGTGGTATTTACCGGTTCTCCGAACTACTCAAAATTTCCGCTACTGGTCAGAAGCTGCTGAATCCCACCTCTGCTGTGGGCACCCCCAATAGCTAAAATTCTCTGTTAGAATTTGAAGCAGAACATTTGAAGGGTGCCATTTTGAGAAGGGCTGTAGTAAATGTTTCTGGTTTGCAAATGCTCACTGATTTCTCATTAAATCCTTGGAAGCCACCTGAAAAGTGGATAAATGACAGCAAAATTCAGTAAATAGCATATTTGATTAATTTTGAAAGCATTAATAGGAATACAAAAATGAGCAAGTGTATGCTATTTATTCTAAGTTATAAGATATTTTATTTTGCATCTATTTTATTTATCGTGTTTAAAAACTGCCCACCTCTTTCACAGAGGTACTCTATGATGGACAATAAAATATAAAAAAGCAGAGAAACAGCATATAAAATTTAAAAGAGGCAAAGAATGCTGTAAATTAATTAAAAGACAGGAGGAGTGTTTTGAGGGTGCTACTCAACCTCATGGATTCATGCTCCTCTGTGAGTCCTAAGCAAGGCCACAAAGCCATATTTTTATGTCTTTCCGGAAGGCTGTGTTTTTATAAAAGAAAGCTGGCACTCCCTGTCTAAGATGCTAAACAACACCCTACTTTAGGCTAAAATGAACTTTAGTTTGTTGGTCAGCATATAAAGGGAACTTAGCCATTATTTTAGCACGTTGTATGGAATTGGCATTATGTTAAGAAATACAATGGTTTATATGTTTGGGCATAGCATGGTGTGCTAAACTATCTCTGTTCTGAAGAATTGGATGGCAGCAAAGAGATCAATGAAGCTAATTTTTGCTGTCGATGTGTTTTTTTGTGTGGTATTTCAACCCAGATCTGGTAGCATGAATGTTAGTTAAACAAATATTTTGTTAATGCAGTTCTAGGACTTAGTTTTTTGTGAATCCAGCCTATATGGTGTTTTCTATTATGTAAGGGGAACGTTTGTCCTGCCAAATGCCTTGCAACAAGCAGATATTTGAACAATTCCTTTTTACTTGGTAGTCACAAGAGGTGTAATACACTTTCTGGTCAATTGGTGGCACTATTTTCAGAGTAAACAACATAGTATTTGGCATTTCTAAAACTGAACAGATTTACCATGGCATAAGCTGTTTTCTTGTGTACTGTTGCTATTTTACTCATAAAGGTTAACAACATGATCAGTTGGCACACAGATAGCTAACATTTCATGTCAAACTAGAGAGGAAGAACAATTTCCTTCTTGACATGCACAAAACAGTGCTGTTTTGACATAACTATGATTTTATTGAAATCAAAAGGTTAAATTACTATTAATGTAAACCCTGCTGATTTCAATACCTTTATTAAA
This sequence comes from Diadophis punctatus similis, assembly GCA_023053685.1. NCBI lineage: Eukaryota > Metazoa > Chordata > Lepidosauria > Squamata > Dipsadidae > Diadophis > Diadophis punctatus. The sequence continues at coordinate 22,685,614 of JALIGW010000009.1, read as the reverse complement.
AGCATGGCTAAATAGGGTTGCAGGCCCCACTTGTTTGTATATTCATAAACATTAACACATGCAACCAATTGTATCTTTGTCAACAAAGAATGATTTAAATAACCATGCCTTAGTATAGCTTTTATTAAAGTTTAAATATCTCACTGTACAGCCTTTCAACTTCTCAGTAGTTAACTTCTCATTTTTGTGTACAAAAATAGGTTTCAGCGGGGGAGGGAGGGTTCCAAAATTAAATGAGACACAAGGCAAAGATCTAGAGCAGTGTTTCCCAACCTTGGCAACTTGAAGAGGTCTGGACTTCAACTCCCAGAATTCCCCAGCCAGCATTTGCTGGCTGGGGAATTCTGGGATTTGAAGTCCAGACCTCTTCAAGTTGCCAAGGTTGGGAAACACTGATCTAGAGCAATCGTGGCGAACCTTTTTTTCCTCGGGTGCTGAAAGCATTGTGTGTGCATGCTATCGTGCATGCATGTGTGCCCACACCCATAATTCAATGTCCCCATGTGGCACACGCATGACCCTCCCTGCGCTATTTAAAGGATAGGTAGGCCCGTTTTTCGCACTCCCCAGGCTCCAGAGGCTTTCTTGGAGCCTGGAGAGGGCGAAAACATCCTCCCCCACCCCCCCCGGAAGCCAAAAATGCCCTCCCAGAGCCTCTGCACGAGCCAAAAATCAGCTGGCCGGCACACACATGCACACTGGAGCTGAGCTAGGGCAACTGCTCACCTGCCGGCAGATATGGCTCCACGTGCCACCTGTGGCATGCGTGCCATAGGTTCGCCATCACAGATCTAGAGTATCATTTGAAGGAAGGTGCAAGTGGCTGTAAGGTATTTTTCTTTGGTCCTATTGGACACAAGGATCCTGATATGGAGCCCAGGTAGCAGACTACCTGCTGACAAGTTCTTGGTCCTTGCACATCAAGATCTTTACCCTACCTAATTATTTTCCTGGATTATTTTGATTAAATAGGAAGTCAGTATGCTGTAAAACAAAGGACCAAATTCAAGCATAAGCCATACTTTCAAATATGCTACTGGGAAAATAGATTGCAGAGGCATTTTTATAAAAGAAAAATAGGGGGTGACTGCAGCCTAGAGCTGTGTTTGACCTCTGGTATAACTGAGATTTTGTGTTGGCCGCACTCCTCCTCCCATGGCAACCATCTTACAAGGATGTTTTTAATATTCCAGATGTGTCCACTGGCCAAAATGTTTTGGAAAACCAGCTCTGGATTATGTAGCCAGAGCTGGGATGGAGTTGAAAAAGACAGAGAAAAAATTGGAAGAAATGCTAAAATTGCCTACTTTAGACCTATAGCCTCAATCATTATTGTGGCTGAAATTAATATTCAGTGGAAACTTGACTATTTAGGAACAATTCATGTTTCAAAAGCAAGATTCAGCTATAATGCACACTGTGCAGTTTTGTTCAAGAAAGAAAATCATGTCTTTCCCACATTTTCATCATGTCCTCTCCACTTTATTGTGATCTTCATTTTACACTGTATCTTCTTAAACTGAAAATACTTAGTTTTGTTTAGAACTGACCAGTGCCACAAATCTCAAAGGAGTACCCTCCCTGCACCTTTAACATTGTTGGAACCTTGTTAAGATTTTTGAGATCACTCAAAAATGTTTGAGACCAGGTCCCTTTGGTTCTTCTCTGAGAAAAAAAAATCAACAACAACTAACAGTCCTGCATTCATTCGTGGAGTGACCTAGGCAATGGCTGCAGCATCCTTTTACTGTGATTACAGTATTTAATAATAATAATATTCGATGACCAAGTACATAGTACTGTACATGTATGAATTACTGTATGTGGTAAATGTGTCAACCATCACAAATTATGCTACAGCCTTGGTCTCTTCATGGCTTATTATGTTGTGTAGAGCGAAGCATATCCTGTGTTACTCTAAACATTGTGGTTGTAAACCATGGTTTATAGATGAATATGCTGTACGCATACAGCCAATCATGTTATATTTAATGAAAGGTTTAAAACTAATCATGGCTTAACATGATCTGAAAGGTTAGTCATTCTTGCCATTTTCTAAGCAAATGAATGAGTTCGGTGTAGTGTTAAGGCATCAGCATAGAAACAGGGAGACTTTCTTGGACATGAAGCTTGGGCAGGTCACTTAGCACTTCCCTTAAACTATTAAGAAAACTTCACTCCAGGGGTGAAATGCTACTGGTTTGGCCCAGTTTGGGCTTACCAGTAGCAGCGGCTACCAGTGGTTCGGAGAACCGGTAGCGGCAGCAGCACGAGGCTCCGCCCACCCTCCCAGATACCACCATTTTCTTTTTTTTAACTCTCTGCACATGCGCAAAGCCGCCTGTGCGTGCGCAGAGGGTGAAAAAGCGTGTGCTTCCGAACCAGTGGGAAAAGTAAGTAGATTTCACTGCTGGGCTAGTCCAAACAGTTGCTGGTGTCAACACTAACTCAAAGGCAACAATAGCCCCCACCCCAGTTTTCTTGGCAAGGTTTTTGCTTATTCCCACACCCACACCTTTAAATCAGTACACGGTACAAGGTCTAAAAGTGGGCAGCCAAGGTTGGATGCTTGGAAGAGGAAGAAGTAGCCCAGTGATAGTGGTCTTTGTCCCAGTGGTCATAGCCTCCTCGCTTTGAAGGGTTTTTTTTCTCCTTTGTGACATCAGCTGTTTTTGAACTAAAGTTTTGGAATGATGTTGAAAAGACCCAGCATTCTGAGTAGCTCTTGGCAATTGGTCCAGGGTTTAGCCTAGGGCCTAGGCTAGTTAGCTGAGGGCTGACTCTGGTTTGACAGCAATTATATCCTCTGTCTTTGTGAGATTGAGGTGAGATATACTCTAGATATACTCTTCTGAATGCTGCTACAGTTCAATTTTATTAACTGTTTGTTTATTTGTTTGATACCTGTCATTCTTAGAGGAACGCAAAAAAAACAAAACTGGACATACTTCTATCCCTTAAACCATTTTTCTCCACAACAACTTTGTGAAGCAGGTTGGGCTGAAGAAAAGAATCTGGGCCAGAGCCATTCAGGGGGCTTCTGTGGCTGTGGGTGAGTGTGACCTAGAGACCTGAAACTCTCCCATACTGGCTCCATGCTTTCATTATGGCACCACAGTGGTTGCCATTTTAAAAAAAAATTAAAAACTTGAGCATATTTTTCTACCTGGGATAATTATTTGGCATTAAACTTCCATTGTTGATTGATTTAATTAAAAACGAATTATTTAACTCTCCAGTGATCTTCCCCAATGCTTTATCATGGAAGGATGTAAAATATTTTATGGCAATAGGGTTAAACCTCCAAGGAAGAACTAGGGGGCTTTTTAGAGCTTTCAGAGCTTGTCAAGGCACTCTATTTTGTTATGAATTTGAATAGAATTTTTTTATTTGCCACGTGTGATTGTCTTTGGTGCATATGCTCTCAGAATTCTGCTCCTGAAAATAGTTGCTCAGGTGACAGTTATCTATTCTTTGCATAAGTTCTGGGTCACAGTGTAATTTGTCTACAAAGATTGAAGGAGAATTCCCTCCATTATTGTTTATTAATTACGAACAGAACAAAATATCAAGATTTAGCGGATGCACAACAGCAGTCCCAGGGTTCAGCTCAATCTGGCTTAATAAAGGACACCCGATGTAGTGTGGAGCCCTGGTTGCTGGTTGAAGCATTAGACTCGCAGGGGTCCCCAAACTTGGCAACTTTAAGACTTGTGGACTTGAACTCCCAGAATTCTCCAGGCAGCTATGCTGGCTAGAGAATTCTGGGGGTTGAAGTCCACAAGTCTTAAAGTTGCCAAGTTTGAAGACCTCTGCATTAGAGTTTAGAGAGAATCCTTTCAGTGGAGAGAAAACGCTCCCGTAGAAGGAACCGGCTGTCTCTAGGCCACCAATCCGGCGTTTCGCACTGCATCCGCGCAGAGGCGCGCTCCGACAGCGTTCGATTGGGGTGGGGTGGGGGAGGCGGGAGGCTGAGAGCTCAACCCGGGAGCCTTGGTGCCATTTTGCCACGCTGTGTCAGTCTCCGCCGGGGGTCGCCCTGCTTTGCAGGCACGCTGCGGCTACGGTGAGACGAGGAGTGAGAGGCGGAGGCGGAGGCAAAGGCGGAGGCGGAGCTAGGCGGGCTTAGCGACCGCCGTCTGGTCGGAGTTAAGGCGAGCGGCGCGGTGAATCAGCCGGCAAAGCAGCTGAGGCGGTGCCGAGGAAGGCTGCTCACCAGCCGGTCGGGGCTCCGGCACCGTTCTCGGGAGGGAGCGACCGGCCAGTCCAGGGGGCGGCATTGGGGACGGCGCTCGGGCCGTCAGAGAAGCAGGCACCCTCCGTGTGCCGCTGTAGCACCGGACGAAGCT